>OY735261.1:1077763-1121831 GCA_963457715.1 Argyresthia albistria | reverse complement strand
TGGCCTCAGTGACAAGGCGGGTAATGCTTAGGTGCGCCACTGCGCAAGTCGCCTTGCGTTCACTCTGGCCGAGGCCAATGGTTCTACCATTAGAAGGTAGGGAATTGTGGTTGCAACATAAGGAGGCCTATGCCCAGCAGTGGGAAACTTAACCGCTGTATAAAAATTAAGTCGGTTAAAATACTTCACATGTTCTTCATGGTAACCCCCCTCCACAGGTGATCCGTCACTACCACGGTACCCCCCTCCACAGGTGATCCGTCACTACCACGGTACCCCCCTCCACAGGTGATGGTTATCCGTCACTACCACGGTACCCCCCTCCACAGGTGATCCGTCACTACCATGGTACCCCCCTCCACAGGTGATCCGTCACTACCATGGTACCCCCCTCCACAGGTGATCCGTCACTACCACGGTACCCCCCTCCACATGTGATCCGTCACTACCACGGTACCCCCTTCACAGGTGATCCGTCACTACCACGGTACCCCCTTCACAGGTGATCCGTCACTACCACGGTACCCCCCTCCACAGGTGATCCGTCACTACCACGGTACCCCCCTCCACAGGTGATCCGTCACTACCACGGCCACCTCTCCGCCGTGTACACGCTCGCCCTGCACCCCACCATCGACGTGCTGGTGACGGCCGGGCGCGACGCCACCGCGCGCGTGTGGGACATGCGCACCAAGGCCAACGTGCACACGTTCACGGGGCACACGGACACGATCGCCTCGCTCGTGTGTCAGGCTGCCGAGCCGCAGGTAGGCAGAGCTGGGTCAAGCGGGCTACACAGTCACACGACATGATATCGGTGGCGATCTAGGGTGTAAACAGGTAATACACTAGAGCCGACTGCTGTGTGCGAGTACACCACTCCAAGCGCACAAAGCAGGCGGCTCCAGTTTATCACCTTTTTACACCCTAGATCGCCACCAATATCCTGTAGTGTGTAGCCCGCTTTAAATGTAGCATCTTCAGTGGCAATATCCGTGTCGGCCAATTAATAATTGATAATAATAATTGATTTCTTAACATTGTTATAACCGACTCGCACGACTCCACTATCTTAGCGACTTAACTGAAAAGAACAATAACCTAACCTAACCTACCCTCAATAAATCTCAACAGGTGACCTGACCTAACTTACCTAAACCTAACCTAACCTAAACCAATTTCCTCAGGTGATAACCGGCTCGCACGACTCCACGATCCGTCTCTGGGACCTCGCGGCGGGCAAGTCCATGTGCACTCTCACCAACCACAAGAAATCTGTGCGCGCCATAGCGGTACACCCCGGGCTATACAGCTTCGCCTCCGCCTCGCCAGATAACATCAAGCAGTGGAAGTGTCCGCAGGGCAACTTCATTCAGGTAACTTCTTATTCAAATACAGAATAGGATATCATTGGTGATATGCAGTCTGATAAATATGAATGAAAATAATATTTTATTGTGTTTAGTTAAGAATCAACGAAACATCTTAGACCCTGGCCTGCCTATTGGTGTGCCTCTCTTACTCCCATGTTAGAAAGACACCAATAGTTGCCGGCCACATATTGCAGCAAAACCTGGCCCGTTTAGGAGCACCATAAAGCAGATGAATGAACGTGCATGTTCATCTCCAGAACCTGTCCGGTCACAACGCGATTGTGAACTGCATGGCGGTGAACCCCGAGGGCGTGCTGGTCAGCGGCGGGGACAACGGCACCATGTTCCTGTGGGACTGGCGCACCGGCTACAACTTCCAGCGGCTGCAGGTATGCAAGCAATACCGTTTTAGGATATAATGTCTTTGGTTTAGATGAGGAGGGTTGATGGTATATGATGATGAGTGTGACATGGTTGAAATGAAAGGAGAGTTGCTTTGGCAAGAGTTGCGTACACACAGATTTATAATTTGTCTATCAATCAGGTACGGTCAAAATATGGTCGGCTAATTTAATGTCACCCTGTATAGTGGTAAGCGTTGTATAAGGGCTCTATCCGGAGCGGGTCGCGTAGTAAAATCAATCTCTTTCCAGGCGGCAGTGCAGCCCGGCTCTATGGACTCTGAAGCTGGGATCTTCGCGATGACATACGATCAGTCCGGCTCCCGACTGATCACCACAGAAGCCGACAAGACCATCAAGATATACAAGGAAGACGAGGCGGCAACCGAGGAGACTCATCCTATCAACTGGAGGCCGGAGATTCTAAAGCGACGCAAGTTTTAATTGTAAGGGTATTAAAGACGATTTTGAAAGTATTTTTGGAGATTTTTATTCGTATTTGTTTATCTGTCTGGGTGCATACGACTACAGGTGCTCATCCCATACAAATTAGAATTAGTAACCCTTCGTAAAAAAGAGATGGCGTGAAGAGTAAGATTTGTTTGTACTAACGCCATGGTTTCACTTCTAGGTGGCGCTAATCTTGGAATAAATCCTATATATCTTAGCGCCATCTCGTATTGGCAATTTTTCGATGGTGCTGCACCAAGCGATAATGGCCTCGAACTAAAGAAGCTTCCGTAGCATCTCAGTTTACGCCGGTGTCATATTTTGTTCTAGGTGGTCTATCTGTATTAGTATAATATTATAGTATCTGTGATACGACTGACATGGCCGGCCCAATTCCACTTTAGCTTCACGGTCTGTGTACCCACAACAGCGATGTAAGTAAAGGAGCGCAGTGTTGTGTTTGTGTTCCTTACGCGGTCCGTCCTGCGAACACTCGGAATGCTGCGCTCCGTGATTCGCTGGCAAAATATTCAGTTTGGACTTTTGAAGTTCGGTCAAATACCATGATAAATAACACAAATTAAGGTTTGTTAATTATAAAATTTATTTATTTCAGATAAATCAGAAATATTGTACATGTACGTGCTAGCTGTAAAGCGTATTCGCTAATATAAACCTCTGACAGATATATTTTATGAATCTGGAATGTATACTCTTGGCTGAGGTGAATTATTTGTTTATTTCCAAATAACATGATCTAAGTTGAAGACAAACATGATAGTCTAAGGCAAAATTAAGATTAAAACAAACATGATTTTAGTGAAAGGCAAAATTAAGATTAAGACAAACATGATTTAGTGAAAGGCAAAATTAAGAAAAAGGTACTTAAATAGGTACTTAATGGATGAAAAGCACTATTCCATTATTGTGTAAACAATAATTTTATTAATTGTGAGATCTTTTAATAGAAGTTTGTGGTTTCCCTGCAAGATGTAGGCTGTGATAATTATTCCTACAGGACAGGTATTGTCTTTATTTTGCGTGTAGAAGCCAATGTTAATGTTAATTTTCCTAAAAGGGCATCCCCTATTAACATGCGAGAACAAAGTTTTCACGGTTGTACGACCTCCTTCCTCGCGTCCTCCTTAGATCTCGTCTTCCAGATCAAACTCCTCGACGGGGAAGTCCCCGACAGTCACGAACAGCGGTTTCACGAAGCCGCCGTATTTGGGCGGGCAGGTGAAGTAGCGTTTGCCGTTCACTCTGGAATAGAATGATGGGAATAATGTGTGGGTGACATATCAAGGGTTACCTGCTGGGTGGCGTCCGAAAAAATATGGCTTTACCTTTTAACCCTCTCGTCGACACATCTTATCTATCTATTGTTCTCCATTGTTCGTTTGTCCGACCCGGTGAGCTTCTGAGAGTGAACCAGTTAATAGAAATAAATACATGTCTGTACTATTGTGCAATTTAATTTGAATAACGGCCTAGCTATAACTTTGTTTGACAAAGATATTGGGTTTGTAGTTGGGCCCTTCAAGAGACTGGTAACTTTTCGAGAGTGAAATCTCTACTCTTGAACCACCTCTCCTTCTTGGGTTGTTACATGAGAATGTCAAGCCATTTTGTACATAATGCTTCAACTTAAGACTTGTTCCTAGATTTATTGGATTAGATAGATAGATAGATAGTTAGATAACTCATTTATTCATTGGACATGGTACACACACATAATTAATAACAACAAAAAACAGTAGGTATCTACAGCTGTGTGGGTTATGTGACTGTACCACGGCAGTGAAATGGCCCTGACTCAGCAATGTCACAGACGAATCTGTGACGCTGGTATCCTGCCAGGGCCAAAGCGGACGCACAACAGTGGCTCTAGTACACCATTTAATTTATATAAGTATTTATATAAGTTTACTTATGTAATATAAGAAAAACAAAATTAAATAATGAAATTAGTTATGATATTAATGGAATAGAAAATTAAAATAATTGGTATTAAAAATTTAATTGGAATTGAATTGGCAATAAAAAATATTTATTTTTAAGGATATAATCAATAGTTCAATGTAGGTAGTCGTAAAAATCTTTCCTTTTAGCTGCGTACCGTCTCCTCAGCCTTCTGCTGGAGAATTAATTTATTTCTGTAAGCATTTACCTTGGCCACAAGCCTATTCTATTCTTCTTTAAGGGGGTTAAAGTACCAGCACGTGGCCCACATGTGCAGGGCCTTTGTGCATGTCCCCTTCTCCTGCTCTCTAACTCAGCCAACCCACCTCCTGCACCAGCTGGTTGTTGGTCATGATGGAAAACAAAATACGTAGTAACAAAAGAGCACTCACGATCCGTCATTCTTGCCCAGCGGTTCATCATACTGCACACCGATCCACAGCCCCTTCGCGCCGTCTAGCGCTCCGTTGTACCGCACCGTGGCTCGCCGGGTGGGCTGGTTTGACACTCGCACCTCGCAGCGAGCACCTACTAACACAGCTGCCGCTAGCCTGCATATCAATATTAATTTTAGTGTCACGCCTGTGGGAGTTATGATTAAAGTACAATAGATATTTGAGCTGTTCCGGAAGAGATATAGCTGTAGAAAACCCATAGTTTGCTGGAAGAGGTCTCTTATTAGAGATAAGCTAGCCTTTGTACATGTTTTTTTAATTATGAAGTGTCTGTATTTTGTTTTTGTGCAATAAAGTAAGTAAGTTTTAAGGAAATAACCATTACCTAGCTTCATCCTCCATCTCCTGTTGTTGCTGTTCCTTTATCTTAGTCATCTCCTCTTCATTGTACTTGCCGAGTTTGTTCCGTTGTAGGAATGAGCGGAGTGTATCCTGTTTTTTTTGGTACTCATCTTCTGACAGTTGGAACCTGAGTTGAATTTTATCACTGAATAAATTGAATTTTAACACTAAATTGTATTTTAGTATGAGTTATGTTATGAACTTATGAATTACAATGAAGAATTCTAGTTATTAAAGTAGTCCAGTAAAGGTGAGATGTTTACACATTTGACCTTGCTGGACTACCTACTATCTTATGCTGAAGTTTTTCACAATATTTTTTGATGATAAAAAACCAAACTGCTGTCCGGGTAGGTAAGTGTTGGTGCACTTTAGTACCTACATGATTATCATGAAACAAACCCAGTGGCAACTTCACTCACCAGCCCAGTGACCTAACCGGCCAGGTAAAGCTAACTGTATTGGTGTATACAAGTCTTTAGCTACATATTTAAGTAGGAATCATTCATTATTGATGGCATGCAATAGACCAACAGTATCAGGCATAAAATTATGCAATTAACAATGAGGATTTAATACCAACCTTTCAGCACCCTCAGAGCTAGAAAAGTCATTCATCATTGTAAAGTTATCAATGACGTGAATCGTCATCCCATCATCAATTGGGTACGAGCCCAACAGTGCGTCGTTGTTGTCAACATCACACACAAAGTTGTTTTTGCGGTCATAAACTTTGATCTTCATAGTTGCTGCCGATCCACCAGTTACAAGTTCTAGTTTTGTCTGTAAGTGATTTCAAATACATAGTAGGTAATTAGCATAGAGTAAATTATACATAGGGTTAATAAACTGCTAATTTTAAAGGTTTTTAGGTACTGATTTGTTTACTATGATGGGGTACTGATTTGTTTACTATGTTTACTCTTTTCTTAGAGAATGATTCATGCCTCAACCCACACCCTATAACTATAAATCGCTTCGCGACGACTCAAGGTGTAATTTACCACTTGAATATTGCTAAACGTACCAGAAATATATTCAAATGTACCTGCATTTTGACAAAATAAGGGCCAATAGAAAAGTATGTGAGCTAACCTTAAAATCGAGAACTGTGATGTCCTTCTTATATCTCCTCTCCACTGGTTGCTCATCTTTGCTGTCTGATTTTGTGATGTGCACGTTGATATAATCAGGAGTAATTACTTTAATTCCTTCCATAATTTTTGATAAAAGGAACCGATGACATCATCGATGCCAAACTAAACAAACAACCAAAAATAATAAGGCTGAATGAATGAAACCCACCCACATGAAACCCCCAGTGTTGCCAACTCTTTTTTCCCTAAAGCGGGGTTTTCACGATAAGAGTACGCTCGGACCGAGTGCACTCGGATGCAACTCGTACCGTGTAAACCTATCATCCGAGCGCACTCGGATATCGACATCGATCAGAGTGGACTCGGACGCTGCTCTATTCGTCCGAGCGCACTCGGATGAATTTTTAAAAAACAAAATGGCGTCGTCGAAGAAAAACAAAGCGGAGATCAGAAAAAAGTGGACAGAACGGGATACAGTGCGCTTTTTAGAACACTACGAAGCCGAGGAAGTGTTATGGAACCATAGGCTAAATGACTATCGGAGTAACAGATCAGTCGTCGACATCTTGACAGTGCACGGATGAGAGGCCAAATACTACTTTGGTCTAAAAACCAAAACTGTGTGAAAACCGCAATCCGAGTGGACTCTTATACGAGCTAGCTCGTATGAGTTCGTCCGAGTGCACTCGGTCCGAGCGTACTCTTATCGTGAAAACTCCGCCTATCCCACTAAAAGTGGTTCTTGAAACCACCAGAAAGCGACTAGATTTCAAAATACACTGAAAACACCAAGAAACCACTAAAAATACAAAATTTTGGAATAAAAACAAGACTAAAATTAAAATACAATCATTTATTTCAATTTCATACAAATAATACACAACTTGCAAACAAATTCCAGTTTAAACAATTTTAGGTCATGTTTAAATCAGAATTAAAGGTCATCCTCAGAAGACGAACTACATACAATCAGTTGTATGTAAGACATGATTCTTTTGTCCAAATTTTTCTAATGACATGAATCTGGCAACTGGTAGTTATTGCAACATTTTCCCTACTGAACACAGTATAAAAATTTATTTATTTTTTTAGTATTTGACGGAACAACACCAGGTTTTCCAATAAGCTGACATTCCCGAAATCGCATACAGCACTGATGCAGCGAAACTGCTACTGGATGGCGATCAAAATTTTTAATTCTATTCCAATAGAACTACAGGAACTGCCATTTGAAATATTTAAACATAAGCTCAGAAAATGGCTAATAAGTAAGTGCTTCTATAATATTAAAGAATTTCTAGACTGTAGGGCTCGGTTCTAAACAGATATGAGATGACAGGGAGTGACATACTAATTAAATTACACTCAGCATTCAATATTTTATATCATAAATTGTCATGACATTTTATGTAGGATAGTTCATGAATTCTATAGGTATGTTATTAATTGCTGTTGCAATGTAATTAAATGCCTTAGAAATAATATTTGCATGCCACTGCGTGGCGAGATATGCTGCACATACTTTTATTCTATACTATAACATCTTCATAACCATATTTTTCGCAAATAAACGAATTTGTATTTGTATTTTGAACCACTACGTAAATCCACCAGCCACTAAAACGAGATTTCCCCACCAGGAGGGGTGTCCAAACCACTAGATTTAGTGGAAATTCCACTGAGTTGGCAACGCTGGAAACCACACACACTGTCAAGTCAAACTTGCGTTTCGTTCGCTCATTCGAAGTACCTACCTACATAATATTTATATAGCACGAGTTTTAATAATCTGAACAACGCCATCTATTGTAGAGTAGCAAACCTAATCGAGAGCGAACTACAAGCGCAAGCGATGCCTTTCTTCTTCCTACTCTCATCTTGATGTACGATCATGGTCAACCCACCCAACCCATGCCTCGGTCAACCATACTGGGAAATGATCCTCAACATTCAATCATTCATGATCATGAATGAGCTTTGTCTATTTTAGGGTTCGATGGATAGAAGAGCGTGTTCCCACTATAGACACGATTAATTAATCATTGGACGACCGTCGTCGTACGTAAGTTACTGTAAAAAGTAGTAGACAATTAATGTATAGACAATACAAGCCACAATTAAATAAGCGGAACGATATATCTGCCGTGTCGTCAAAGTGGGGACGCGCCCTTGTAAGAGGGACCCTTAAGACGGCCTTCCACTAAAAAACAGAAATTAGCGGAAGCGGAACCAGCGAGCTGAGAGGACTGGGCTGCATACAAAAAAACTCTTTCTCAGTGGTAGCACTTATATGCAGTTCGCCATTGCGAGCTAAGCTGATTCCGTACGGAGTCCGTTTCGTTCTCAGTGGAAGGCCGGCATTAGTTTACTATCATCCTATCAAAAATAGCGTTACATGTTTCCCATACGGCGCATCAGAGTTGGACAATGCTGTCTCTACCTATGATTTACAAATCAATAATTGAATTGAATACTTATATGGAACCAGACTGGCCAAAAAATAGACTAAGTACAGCGATTGTGATCTATTTCAAATGGACTAGATATTAAGGTACCTATGTAGGTAAGTAAAGGACCTATTACACTGCGCTTTTAGGGCCCTTGTGGAAGGGAGCTTTTTCCCCTTTTAGGGAAACTTATACCGTTTTGCTTATTACATAGGCCTTAATGAGGTAGAATTTAGCGCAATAGCCCTTTAAGTACCTATGTCTTCTGGCCTGGCTGGTCTGTAGTTAGGCTACCCACTATAAAAGAGGAGGAGGTGCTGGAGGCTGCTCGCTCATGGCAATCCAGCCCCCTGCACCGTGAATGGAGGCTTTTGCACCGACCTTCATCAAAAGTTTTGTAATGATTTGTTTGTTTAATTATTTTAATAATTGTAATTATTTAATTTTATTGTATGGTAATTTGTCATTTTAAATTGGTCATTGTCTGGAAATAAACAATTAATATTATTTTATTATAAATCATTTGTTTTATATTAACACACGTTTTTATGTTAACACACTCCTGTAACTCCCGGAATATAACTTATGGCCCGCGGCAGCGTTTGCTGTGTGTCTCGCTCGCTCACAAAGACAGACTCTGTGTGAGAGCGAGACACACACGGAAACGATGGCCAAGTTATATTCCGGGAGTTATATCTGTGGTATGATGCAACAGGGTTGCAATCAAAGGTTGCAATGGGTGTGTAATCGAGTAAAGGTTGCAATGGGTGTGTAATCGAGTAAAGGTTGCAATGGGTGTGTAATCGAGTAAAGGTTGCAATGGGTGTGTAATCGAGTAAAGGTTGCAATGGGTGTGTAATCGAGTAAAGGTTGCAATGGGTGTGTAATCGAGTAAAGGTTGCAATGGGCGTGTAATCGAGTAAAGGTTGCAATGGGTGTGTAATCGAGTAAAGGTTGCAATGGGTGTGTAATCGAGTAAAGGTTGCAATGGGTGTGTAATCGAGTTAAGTCATCATGTAATTTTCTCTATGATTCTGGGGAAAGGAAGACAAATGGGTAAACCAAGAAAATGCACTAAAGTCAGACTGCAAGGAACACACGCATATGTATGTCACGGATAGTACACGAAGATAGCTCCACGACGAATCTGGGTGATAAGCGCACTGGAAAGGCTGCGGAAGCAAAGAAAACATGGCACACACGCGAGCAATGTGTGCAAAAATGACCCCACGGTCCCAGGCCCGAAGATCTCTTCTTCCTGTGGCTGAAAAGTCTAGAGAATCCCTGAGAATTAAAGTAGTCGTTTACATTTTTTAAATTTTTATTGAAGCACAAAATGACATTTATTGAAGCATGCATTTCAATATGTACCGCTTAACTACTTAAGTTAACACTCCTATTACAGTGAAAATTTGGTAGATTAACCAAGTATTTTGTGTAATATTTCAAGTAAGTATTTATTTATACATATAGACAAATATATTCTCGAACATATACATACATAGCACGCTAAATGCCGATTGTCGTAAAATCATCCTTCAAATAGAAGCTGAAAAGGACCTACCCTAAAATAAAATTTATCAAATGTGATGAACAAATGACTCATACTAAAAAAAACCATTAAAAAAAACCATGTGATAAACTTATTCTGTGTTGTAATTTGGGGGCGTTCTAAATGGTTGTGCCTAATTTAAGATTGTCAGCTAAAGTAAGTATATGAGTAAGTTCATAAATGAATCAATTATACATAATTTATAGAGTTATTTAACTAACCACCACAAGAAAAGGGAAAAATTAACAAAAATCCTAAGTGTCGTTTTGCGACAATTTTCTACAACGATTAAAACGAATTCTAATTCTAGATTATTATATCAATTAATAGTGATACATACAACATACTATTTTTCCGCACTCCTGCTAATATTCCCTACCTAGTAGATTCTTCGTGTTAGCTGTATGATTCGGGTGACACGGCCGATACGAAGTGACATTCCGCGTGTAGAAAATTCGCGATGGCGCCGTGACATTCTGCGCCTGAAGAACAGTTTCCTGCCCCGCGGAGGTTTTTGCACACATTGCTAGCGATATAATCGCATCAAAATGGAAATCACAAGCTACTGCAATAAACAAAACAAACAAACGAAATCACTTTCCATTTTGACGCGACGATTCATCGACACATGATAAAAGGTACCTCCGTCGTGTACACGAGTCTTTGGAACCATCTTTTAAAACTTGAAATGAAACAGATAAAGGGAAAACGAAACACACCCAGAAACACAACTGATCGCAACTCAAAGTCATGCCGTCACTGTCTCACTCTGGAGCTGACAGCGCCAGTATGTCATTAAGCGACAGTTAATCTGAGTAGTAGTCTGTAGCAGACACGTGTACACAACGGGGCGAGTAATATATCTGTAGCAACCGTACCTTGCCCAGGTCACTCCACTTGAGTGCCGAGGCGAGTCTCCCTCGCAGCGGCGGCCGAGCGGTTCGGAACAACAAACAACACATCGTCACCAATAAGGCACTGATATATTTCATGTATAAAAAAATCATCTTTGGCGTTAACGGTTCGGTTTGCGGGCTGCGGTCTGTGGACTGATTGGAATCCTGCCTTTTCTAAAAAGGAAATGTCTGCGTCGTATGATTGGATATATTGCGATGGTGAACACGTTTAAACACCTTTTACCTAGTTTTCTAATTGAAACAATCACAATTCACAAGCAGGGTACCTTCCAACCAGTTCACAGACACATTTAAATAAACTACATTTGACTATTACGCGTTCTTCAGGCTTCAAGCGCGTCACCCGAATCAAATAGCTTTAGAAGAACCAGAACTTCCATTTCTTGCCCGGTCAAGGCTCCGGCTCATTACGCTCGACAGTTTCATTCTCCGTAGCGTCAACCTTTTGCGGCTCGGTTTTCTCTTCAGGGAATATTTCGGCAGATTTAACGTTCTCGGGTTCGTCAAATACCGGTTCTGTTATGGTTATTGGCACCGGGTCTTGTATTTCTTTTTCTGCAGGAGCAGCGAAGCTGGTATCGACAGGTTCGTCATAGAGGTTTGTTGTTTCTGGTGCCCTCACGTCGATTTCTGGTACAAACTCTTTGGGTTCTTCATAGTTCGATTGAGGGGCGGTTTCTTGAACATTCTGTTCGTAAGTATCTTGAGTTTTGGCTGCTTCTTCAGTGGCCATGTCAACATTATTGCTGGAAGCGCTTACATCTCTATCGTTACTTGTGATAGCTGGAAAACTTTCTATTGCGGTTTCTTTGTCAAAATTGATATCTGGAACACATTTGTTTTCTTCACTTTTTTCAATAGATGCAAAACTGTCAAAGTTAATTTCAATATTAGTATTGTTATCGGGCTCGCTATGGACTTGACTTTCAGCTGGGAATGTTTTCACCTCAGAACTACTATCTTGTTGGCTAGACGTCTCGCAATGTGCGGGTACCTCTGTGGCTGTGTCACCTGCTTCTTGGTTATTCTCGGTAGCTGTCGGCTCCATGTTTTGTACATTCTCTGGTATTTGTTCCGCTTCGATCGGGACGACGTCTTCTGCAGCGCCCCACCTAGACTTTCTGTCCTTGTCTCTGCGCTCCTTCCTCTCTTGGCGTTTCTGCTCGTCTGTCTTCTCCAACTGCTCCGTCGGTTTCTCTGCGGATCTCTCGGAGGACTTCTCTTTGGTCCTTTCCGCGGACTTTTCTGCGGATCTGTCGTCATTGTTTCGTCTCCTCTCGTTTCTGTCTCCGCTCCTGTTATCGCTTCTATCTCCGCTTCTATTATCGTTTCTATCTCCGCTCCTATTATCGTTTCTATCTCCGCTCCTGTTATCGTTTCTGTCTCCGCTTCTGTTATTTCTATCACTGCTCCTATTATCGTTCCTATTGAATCTGTCCTCTTGATCGTTTCCGCGTCTTCTATCGCGCCGTCTATCGTCCCAGTCGTTTCTCCTATCGCCCCAATCGCGTTCCCTATCTCCGTTCCAACCCCTATCGTTGAACTGGTCTCGCTCGTCGAATCTCCGGTTGTTCCGATCGAAGAATTCTGGCGGACCGTCGAATCGCGGCGGTCTATCGAAGGGCATATCGCCGTCGAATGGAGGGCCGTCAAAGGGTGGCATCGGGCCGTCAAACGGTGGCCGTGAGCCGTCAAATGGTGGCCGTGAGCCGTCAAACGGTGGCCGTGAGCCCTCAAACGGTGGCCGCGGACCATCGAAGGGTCTATTGAAGGGTGGTCGTTCGAACCTCGGGGGCCCGTCGAAGGGCGGCATCGGTCCGTCGAAGGGCGGACGGTTGAAGGGCGGCGGGCCCATGCCGTTGAAGCGAGGCCCGAAGTTGGGCCCGGGCGGGCCGTCCATCCACGGTCCTGAAATTGGTTTCATTGCCACGGTGAAAACAAGCTATAATATAACGGGGATTAAAACAAATCCGTAATGTTTATTCAATTAGGCTTTGTTAACATTGTAATTGTGTTCATACCTGTGACGGGCGCTCTAGGTCCTCTCATTCTCAACTCTGTAAGTCGAAATAGATATTTTTAGAAAAGTGGTGCCTCGAAAGTTACCGATTGTACACGAGATTAAACATGCACAGACACAGAGGCTTTTTTGGGAGCGGAATCCGCAAAACATTAACATATCCACCAAATGTCATGTTTTCAGTTTAATGCAGGTGCCCAACTATTATAGTCACATTATCACATATGGAATTTAGGATCATTGTAAAACTGTCACAATGTGGGTTAGTTTCACAGCCTGGTATTTAATTCTACCCATCATGAAGGGTCTTCTTCAGTGCCGCTTCACTCAGTCAGCTTTGAATATCTTTCTCGGTCTTTCGCCAGATGGGTCTTATTCACCGGCTACTTATAACTATACAGGGTGTAACATATTTTAGGGGGTTGTTAGGGAGACCATTCTGAGCAACTTTTACTATGAAACCGATTTGATCAGAGAAAATTTATTTTTCATTGCTCCATTCCATACATTTTAGTCCGGGCGGTGGTCGGCTGATTAGTATAGAGAAGTGAAAATTAAAGTTGCTCTGATCAAATCGGTTTCATAGTGAAAGTTGCTCAGAATGGTCTCCCTAACAACCCCCTAAAATATGACTACACCCTTCTGTTACACCCTGTAGTGTATCTAATATAACAGGTAACTTGACAGATGTCAATCTTAGCCTGTTACAGAGGGGATATTGCTAATAAAAATCGATTAATCAAAAGAATCGATACACCCTTCAAACATTTGAGAATCGGGAATCATTTTACAAGATTTGCAAAGAGACATTAGAATAGACAATATAGTTGAAAATTAACTAATTATGTCCCTAAGTGCGGATAGCAGTGATGACGATGACAACTCTTCTGTTAGTTCAACTGAATAAACAATTTCGATTCTTCCCGATTGTTATGTTAACATCCCTAGTGTTTAAAAGGTGGATTTTATGAAGTTTTAGGTTAGCTGTCAAGTTGCCTGTTACTTTGGATAGGGTATAGGGAGTTGTGTGGTTACAAGTCTTCTCACCGGCTCGGAAGGTGGGCGCCAGGGGCGGCGGCGGGCGCGGGGGCGGCACGGACGTCCAGCCGCTGTCGTCTGGCTTGCCCATGTCGGGGGCTGGACAGAGAAGACACTGTTAGGCTGGTTTTAGAGCGACGCTGACACGCCCATATGTATGGTTTTCATCACTATCACTACATAGTATAAAACAAAGTCGCTTCCCGCTGTCTGTCCCTATGTATGTATGCTTAGATCTTTAAAACTACGCAACGGATTATGATGCGTTTTAAAAAAATAGATAGAGTGATTCAAGAGGAAGGTTTATATGTATAATACATGCATAATATAGTGCACCGTGCATTGTACCGTGTACCCGTGCGGCCGGCGCGGGTCGCTAGTGAAGCATAAAATACAAAATACAATGCAAAAAACTTTATTAACAAAACAACAATTTGCGAGTAAAGGTTATCCTGTTGGGATCCACACTAGGTCTAACCTGTATCTTGGGCCCCAGCTTTGTGATTTGATTACATAAACAATTACATACAGGTACATACATTGCTTCTGGCCCCACACGAGGATGCCATGTGTCATGGGACAGCGACATCAGAAACATGTAAACATCCAAGACCTGTTTTTTTTTTGTTTTTCTTTATCCCCAGCCGGGAATCGAACCCGACCTCACCAAACAACCATGACCGCTGCGCCACAGAGGTCGCCAATCGAAGCGTTTTGAATGGTCGGCGGCGTTCCGATCTGTCAGCGTTGACCGTGGCATTGCGCGTTCTAAAGTCTTCACAAAATAAAAGGCCCGTTTTGACAGTTCACGCCCATGAAGTTTTAACCCCTAATGCGTAGGTCATAAAAGCCAACTGTTGCGTACAAGTTGCACTTAGGAAAACCGCTTCTATTACCTACGCGTTAGGGGTTAAAACTTCATGGGTGTGAACTGTCAAAACGGGCCTATTATTTTGTGAAGACTTTAGTGTCGAGATGACCGTACACATCAGCGAGGTATAGTAATGCCGCGGCCGTCGGCAGCACACTAAAATGACTCGCCACGCCACGACTTTGAAATCCATAGACTAAAGTCGAATCAAAAGAGCCCAAACTCGATGGGTATACAAGCAAACCACTTGAGTCCCGTCTACCACCTATTAGCTCCATCATGGGCCCTGAAAACGAGTCGCATGTCAACAGCTTCAGCGACAGCGCGAAATGTATTTTGTTTGTAGCCGTCTCGGTGCCATCGACAAGCAAACCGGCTTCGCTATAGCTATCTCCAGTAGGAGTGACTGTTACGAAGATGCATCATCATCATTAGCCTTTTCATCTTTTCAGATGTTTATTACAGCTGCTGTGTGTTCTGGGAGTCACATTTTCTCTTGTGACTGAACAGACCGATTCGGGATCTGCACTGCTTGCCACAGCGATCACAAGCAAATTCGGCGTTAGGTGGTGGAGCCGGTTGTTTCGAAGACGCACCGTTTAAAAATACCGTTTACGTGCCAGGAACGACAAACTTGTTTTTCGTTCTCCGGAAAAGCAGTACTTCTAAACCAGTCGGCGGCACCGACCGGTTTAGCGCCGACCGCTTTCGTTTCGTCCGCGCACCGACTGTTTTCGCTCCGACCGGTTTAGGCCGACCGCTTCGAGTTCGTTCCTCAAATCAAAAGCAGACGCCAATGAAACCGTTTTGGAAACCCGTTTTTGAATCGGGAAAACCAGTTTCGTTTCGTCTTTGGAAAAATCGAAGACGACCCACTCATAATCTCCAGTAATCTCTACGCGACTCCCAGCCCCGATGAGCATCAGCCGAGCGGCTTACCCTCTAGCAGCGGCGGCGGATGGTCGTGCCTCAGACTCATGAGCTCGCGGATCGGAGGGCGCTCGTGCCTGCCCATGTCCATATCCATATTATCAGCGCTGCCGCGGCCGCCCATATCTGACAAGTTTTGATTAGCTGTAAACATTTCCAAAGTTCAAGTCTCTACGTTCGTTTGAGAACTTTGGGGGACACACTTTTTTGGCCGCAGTGGGAACATATGGTAACCCTAACAAACTACAGTACGCGGCCTGTTTTGGCACATCGGGTCTCGAAGTCAAACGCCGAGTATCATATGTAGAGATGTAAAAAAACGTTTTTTTTTTCTGAGATGAAAAAAAAAACGGTGAAAAAAACATTTATAAAAAACGGTATTTTTTCTGGAGCTAGTTTTTTTTTCAAGACTACGGTATTATATTTATTCAAGTAAAATTTTCACTTAAAAGCACATAATTTTCAAACGGATCTCTGAATCGAAAAATTGATTTCAACTATCCATAAATGACTCAAAATAATATTTTACACTTGAAAGCATTTACGCGACTAAAATAACGTAACTGTTGGCAAAAAAGCAAATCGAACGCTTTCTTTACATCGGTCGGCTCCCGGCACTATTCGGCGCGGAACGAACGCACAGAGTCTACTACTTCTTTCCCCAATGCTGTGATTTGGTTTGTTTATGTTTTGGTTGAGTTGAGTGTCAGGTTGACACCCGTTTGCACTAAAAATAAGAATCGCCTAAGTTCTTCCCTAACTTGCTGTTCCTAGCAAAAAAACATTGCACTAACCTTAAGCCATAAATTTTACTCTATGGTTTGGCTGTTCTTAGCTAGGACAAGACTAACTTACGTATAGTGCAAATGGGTGTAGTTTCAGATATAGAATTTTTTATATTTCCTGAAAAAAAAACCAAAGGAGAATGTTAAAAAAAACCCAGGCCCCGCGCAAACGAAACTTAACTCAAATAATTGGTATAATTGAGTAATAAAATAACCCATGGGAGACATGATCGGAATCGATGGCTAAGTGCGCGAAATTGCTATTCGAGTTTTTACAGGCGTCATACTAATATTTATTTAATTAATATATTATTACAGTTTAAAAGCGTAAAGTAGCCCTTCTATGAAGGGCGTAAAGTAGCCCTTCTATTACTATCGCAAGCTGTCAGTTTATATATGTCTCGCTCATACATTTTTGGAGCTCGTAAATGTCTCTCGCTCTGTTCTAGGTAGACTCGGTCTATTTGTCGTAAGGTTACTATTACTATTACGTCGGTCTATTATGTACGGGAGCAGGGGGCAAGGTATGATTCGTACAATAATTGATGCCCACTCTACCGCCTAATGGACGAAAAGACCCATTTTCCATACTTATGTTTTTTCATAACTTCATCTTGCTTTCTTCTTCATATACCACCACAATGTCGCAATAAACGTTTTGAGTTTGAGTTTGAGTTTGATGTGGGTATATTGAAAATCGCGGGCCGTGGACTTTGACTTAACGACATGGTTTTAGGTGAGTGTTTGTTTTTTATCAGAGCACGACATGTGACAACTGCACTGACCTAATCAGAGCTGTTTTTTAATATAATTATGGTAAAAGTATTGTTAGTTCTATTAAAATATTAGTGTGACTCCTGTGAAAATTCGAATAGCAATTTCGCGCACTTAGCCATCGATTTCGATCATGTCTCCCATGGATTATTTTATTACTCAATTATACCAATTATTTGAGTTAAGTTTCGTTTGCGCCGGGCCTGGGTTTAGCATTGTCCTTTAGAAAAAAAACTATGGTGCCATGTTTTTTTTTCATGTTTTTTTTCAATTTACATCTCTAATCATACCCGTGGCACCTCGGGTCCCGTCTCGACGTGCCAAAACAAAGGCCCCGTACGGTACATCTATAAAGAGCTGGCCACTAAGAGGCGAAAAGCGTCACGAAATCACCAGAATTTTGGGTGTTTGAAAATGGAATCTGTGGCCAAGAGCTGTGGGTTAAGGCTCCCAAATCGTCCCCATTGTCCTGATATGAGGATTATACTGTCCGACCAATTAAGGCATAAAAACATAAACATTTACATACAGGCACATACGTTGCTTCTAGCCCCACACTAGAATGCCCTGTGTGGGTCGTGGGAACCAAAAACAGCGACATCACAAACATGTAAACATCCAAGACCTGGTATTTTTTTCCCAGTCGGTATTCGAACCCAGGACCTCTCGCATGGTAGGCAGATGCGCAACCTCTGCGCCACAGAGGTCGTCAAGAGTCGGAAAGTCAAATAAAATATACATTTGTTTACTACTCACCATTGAAGTCATTATTCTGTTCCTCCACTTGCCGGTCGGGTCGGTCGGGTCGGTCGGGCCGGTCAGGCCGGTCGGGTCGGTCGAGCCGTTCGGGTCGGTCGAGCCGTTCGGGTCGGTCGGGTTGGGGCTGCTGGATCGGCTGGTTTCCATTAGCCAGCTCCCACAGGCGCTCCTGCAACGTCTTCTCCGAGTTCGGCGGCTGGTCGCTGGCGCGGTTTGGAGACTTTTGTGGGCTGCGGTCCCTGTTGGGGCATTTCACGTTCTATAGTTTCAATAGCTGGATCACCACCAAACCATCACCATCTCTTATTAGAGATCAGCTCGCCTTTATACACGTTTTCTATGTTTTATATTTTCTTATGTAACTGTTTGTGTGCAATAAAGAAATTATAAATTGTGTACTGGCTTTTGGCAAATCTATCTATAATCCTTTGCACATCATCGACGACGTCATAGGGCGACGTTAGTCAAAAGTATAAAACTCCTTGGTCGTTTGTAAACCTACGGTCGACGCCGACGCGGTACTGCGGCCCGCCTGTCGCTGACGCCTGCTGTCAAGTGTCGGTCACCTGTTGTTATCACGGCCGGAGAACCTGGCGTCCCTCTCGCCCCTCTCCCCGCGGCGCTCGCCCCGCTCCCCGCGCTCCCCGCGCGAGCGCTCGCGGTCGCGCGACCTGCGCACACACACACACACAAATGAGTTACTGTATTCTGTAACACATGCAATACTATGGGAGTGGCCGCACTGGCGATTTTTTTTCCGCAGATTTCTGCATACCCTAATTTAGTAGTTAATTTATGATTCGCACGGAAAAAAATCGCTGTGCGTACGGGCCCTAACACTCTGCGACATATTGCTGTTTCTGGTTCCACGACCAGATATGGCCAGAAGCAATGTATGAAAACCGACCAAAACTGATAAACTGAGAAAACTGTCCGAGAATATATTGTTTTGACTTTTGAAATAATGTACCTACAATAATGAGTACAATCATACACATCTGTTCAACTAATTCAAAGCCTCAACTTTATCTCTCCACTCACCGATCCCTCCCGCCCCTGTCTCTCCTGTTGTCCCTGTCTCTCCCGCCGTCTCTCCCGCTGTCTCTGTCCCGCTCTCTCCTGTCGCGTCCGCCATCTCTGTCCCGGTCGCGCCTGTCGCCTCGGTCGCCTCTGTCCCTGTAGATAAATATATACGTGTTAAATCTGAGAGGTGAAATTTTATCTTAGCCTGTATACAGGGTATAATCGTTAAGTTTGTTCAAACGATTATTCAGTATCCAATACAGATATCAAAGAACTTTAAAGTGACACTGAAAGTACGTTACTTAGTGAGTAAAATGACATCAATAACTTGTTGAAAATAAAACTAGAAATATCCAAAATGTTGACATTAAACACTGCCGATAAGAACAAAGGTTTTAGTTTAATAATCCTAAAACGATATTTTAAAAGCTTAGTGCTGATATTTATGTGATGCGGAACTGATGACACACACATATTTTTTTTATTCATATATTAAAAGCTTAGGTTTAGTTACAAGTAGCAGCGAACGAAAACCAGACAAGGTTTATCTGTCGCTGTAAGTGCTCTCTTATACAATTAATGGCCATGGCCATGGCCACCAGAAATGCTCAATACTGGGTACAAATACAAATTCCAAATTATTTATTGCTACATTGTGGTTGTAGAGTTCTTAAAATTAGGAGGTCCCGACAATGGACCCTGGGAGGGCACTGCAATTTCTTACAAACTAACTTATATCTAACACAGAGTTTCATATTACAAACGTACCTGTACGTACGATAACTTACGATAATACGATAACATTACAATCTACTATGCGTGGCTGACGGGCCATAGCCTAAACCGGTGGACCTAGAGCCATGAAACTTAGTACAGGGGTTCCTTTTGTAGCGTAGGGTAGCACTGAGATGGGATTTGACGAAATTAATTCCCCAAGGGGGGGGGGGTGATAGGGGGTCACCGTTTTGTATTAAATAAGTGCGGGTCGGTATCGCACACGAAGGGTACCGTACCATCGTACAACAAATCAAAAGCACTCAAAACAATAAAAAAATAAACAAAAAGAAAATTTAAAAAGTTTATGCCTTCACGAGATTTGAACCGACGACCTCCGGATTGAGAGTCTACATCATACCGCACCGGCTAACCACAACCATGTGGGTTGACGCGAAATATGCTATCATATTTAAATGTGTAGTATATGTGTCTATGACATGGTTGTTATGACAATAAATAAACAGTTTCAGTCAAGATCTCCATTTTGAAATGCGTAAGTGTATCTAAACACGTCTCTTGTATCGGGGCCCCCTTTAATTTGCAATATCTCTCGTATTACAGTATTAATTGTGGTTGGTGCGGCAACAGATATACACATTCTGTGAAAATTTCAGCTTTCTAGCTATTACGGTTCGTGCAGACGGACCCGGTGACAGACAGGACGGACGGACGGACGGACGGACAGACGGACGGACGGACAGACGGACAGCGAAGTCTCAGTAATAGGGTCCCGTTTGGCACCCTTCGGGTACGGTACCCTAAAAAGCACTTGACATTGGTTTCTAATTAAATATTGTGGAAGTCGTTTTTTTTTTAAAGTTTTACTTTTTGTTTCAATTCATATTTCGTGCGCAGTGCTCACCTCTCCCTCCTATCCCTATCTCTATCGCTCTTCTTCTCCTCGTCTGGCTTGTCGCCTGGCTCGACGCACATGGTGCTTTAACTTCAGACATGTTCCTAGACTTATTTGGCTACGTGCCACTATACAGGGTGTAACAGAAAGGTGTAGTCATATTTTAGGGGATTGTTAGGGACATAATTCTGAACAACTTTTACTATAAAACCGATTTGATCAGAGAAACTTTAATTTTCACTTAAGTTAATAAAGTTGCTCTGATCAAATCGGTTACATAGTAAAAGTTGCTCAGAATGGTCTCCCTAACAACCCCCTAAAATATAACTACACCCTTCCGTTACAGCCTGTATTTAAGGTCGCCGTCAATAGAAATTGTGGAGTATGTAAACAAATCGTTTTCTCAAGGTTCTGTCACGGAGTCTCACTGAACATTATTCCAATTCATGTAGCATCAAGTCTTGCCTGTTATTCACTGTATTTCATCATGAAATATTCACTAATCACCAGTTAATTACGGAAAAGACGAGACAACATGGCGCTTTGTTAGTCCACAATTTCTATTGTCGGTTACTTTACGGGAATAGGCGTGTTACATTTCGTCCTGCGCGCTCACCTCTCCCTCCTCTCCCTGTCCCTGTCGCTCTTCTTCTCGTCGTCCGTCTTCTCGTCGGGCGGCGGCGCGGCGCTGCTGAACGGCGGCGGCTCGGCCAGGAAGGCCGGCGGGGGCTCCGACGCGTTGAAGGCTGGCGGCGGCTTGGACAGGAGGGCTTGCAGCTGGGGGCGAGGGGGCTACGGTTAGGTGCGGGCCCTAGGCGATCGGAACTTAGAAGTTTATCCTTAACTTATTTAAAAAAAAGGTAAGCAAGTCTAACTGAGGAACATACTGTGCCATTTTTATAGTGATTCAATAAATGACAAGAATACAAATCCAGATGCGGTGCGAAATTGGAAAATAAAACATTGTGACAGATTATCTGGCAACTTCAGGAGACTTTTCAATCGAGCAAAATTAATAAAATTACGTTTATAGGAAAACGAAGTCACGCTGACACTTGTGATAAACAAGCTAGTAAACAAAACATATAGCAATAATACTCGTCATTCCGAGCGATTTGTGTTTTGCTAAAGGCTTTTTTTGCCTAATGCGCCGTCTTAATAATACCGCTCAGAGCTCTGTGAGGCGCAGGCTTCAGTGTACACCGAGTGAGGTGATCAACGAGGTCCGCGGCGCCGGGACTAAGTAACAAGATGTCACCACTTAGAATAAAAATCAGCCAAGTGCGAGTCGGACTCTCACTGTACCAAAAGTACAAAAAATACGTTTCTTGTATGAAGACACCTTTATTTTGTCAATATTTCGTGTATTTCAGTATTTTTTGGTGGAGCGGCAACAGATATACACGTTCTGTGAATTTCAACTTTCTAGCTACCACGGTTCATGAGATACAGCCTGGTGACAGACAGACAGACAGACGGACGGACGGCCGGACAGCGAAGTCTCAGTAATAGGGTCCCGTTTGGCACCCTTCGGGTACGGAACCCTAAAAAGGATGTTACCTGATCAGGCAGCGGCGGCGGCGGCGCATTCTCCCTCTCCTCTTCAGTATGAGTCTCGTCATCTAAGTCCATGGCGTCATCAGTGTGCGTCACTTCCTGGCTGGCCGGCGGCGGCGCGCGGTGCAGCATGGCCGGCATGCCCGGCATGAGCCCGCCCATGCCCATCAGCCCGCTGAGGAAGTTGGGCACCATGCCTGCGGAGAGGCAAGATGTATTTTATGCGGTGTATTTACGAAGAGGCTATCGAGTGGCTGCTCAAGCTGCCACCTTTATGAGTTGTGACGTAGACGACAGCGACCTAACGGTAAATAATAGTTATTTATCCAACAAGTGAGGAAAGTTAGTTTTTCCTATGAGTTTTGATTTTGAGTCTTGAGCGAACGAAGGATTGAAAAATAGAATCACGAGCGCAGCGAGTGATTATAAAATTCAATCCTGAGTAAGCGAAAGACTCAACAAAACGAATAGCAAATGAACTTGCTCACATGTTGCATACAAAACTTTTCACCACTCCCAGCAAGAAAGTATTCAGTCACCATAGGTAAATAAATTAAATAGTCACAAAGCAAATCAAAATAATTCTTTATTATAAAATAAAATAATAAAATAAATAATCAGTGACCATGAATGACCTACATTAATTTAATTCAATTTCTTATATGCTGGATTTTATTGGTATGTTTATTTTATGATTTTGTTTTATTGGTAAGTTTCTGAAATTATCTGGTTAACAATTACAGTAAGGCCTGTAATAACCACTTTTACAGCCTTATCTTTACTATTAATCTTAACTTATAAGTATTTCTATTCTGAGTATAAAATTATTTATTTTTTTAAAATATCTTTAAAACTTAACATAAAAATCAGGCAAGGTTAGTTTCTGAACGGGATCATTACTTTCCTCACTGTTCAAACAGTGAGGAAAAACTAACTTTCCTCACTGTTTTCGTAGAGGAAAGACACTTCTTTCGTGCGGGAGTGGTGAAAATAATAAATTGCGAAACATTAATATAGAGCGTCACGCGGTTTCCCATATGGTAAAGCAGAGGCACAAATGTGTCCACGTTTAAGTAGTTAATCAGTTCTCCAGTTTGCGTGACTGTGGGCTACTAACATGACCGTAGAGGTTGATCGTTTTTGGCCAAACAGCAATGGATAATGGAACATTCCGTGTTAGGTATCTCACTCGTTGGTGTCGAAATTCGACGGAAAAAGAAGGACAGAAGAAGAAGATGTATGAGGTGGAAATAGAAGGAAAATCTAGCCAGATGGGATGACGGATGGTGGACCAAAGCAGTAACAAAGTGGACGTCCGATGTTCCGACGAATGTCATCAAGTTGACAGGATCTACAGGGTGTAACAGAAAGGTGTAGTCATATTTTAGGGGGTTGTTAGGGACATCATTCTGAGCAATTTTCACCATGAAACCGATTTGATCAGAGCAACTTTAATTTTCACTTCTCTATACAAATCAGCTGACCGCCTGGAGCAATGAAAAAAAAGTTGCTCTGATCAAATCGGTTTCATAGTAAAAGTTGCTCAGAATCGTCTTCCAAAATTAATTTTTCATTCCTCCATTCCATACATTTTAGTCCGGGCGGTCGGCTGATTAGTATAGAGAAGTGAAAATTAAAGTTGCTCTGATCAAATCGGCTTCATAGTAAAAGTTGCTTAGAATGGTATTCCAAACAACCCCCTAAAATATGACTACACCCTTCTGTTACGCCCTGTATACGGATGCGGTTGGAACGGACCATGCGCGGACCAACGATTTAGGCGCCTATGCTCAGCCATGGGTTGATATGGGCTGAATACAAAGTGTTTTAGAGGGTTGTTAGGAAGACCATTCTGAGCAACTTTGACTATGAAACTGATTTGATCAGAGGAACTTTCTTTTTCATTCCTCCATACATTTTGGTTCGGCTGATTTGTATGTATAGTTTTGGCTACAAATGCGTTACGCTCTATTTCATTATATATATGAGGATTACCTGGCTGCCCCAGACCTTGCGGCGTCATCGACTGAGGCGTCATCCCGGGCGGGAATCCCAGCAGTCCACCTGAAAATACATACTCATTAGAGTGATAGCTGAAACGTGGGTACAACTACAGCTTGTTCAAACTGAAATGACGCGCCCCACTCTACCATTTATGATATGTTTTGAGAGTAAATGCGTATTGTACTCACATGATGACAAACAGATATCTTATAGATAAATCGTGTACAAAGGCGAGCTTATCTCTAAAAAGAGATTTCTTCCAGCAAACCATGTTGGGTAGGAGACGGAGATGATAGGATGTAAGGGGAAGAACTGCGCGTACAATAAAACTATATACTAATATATGTATTACATATTACACATACATAAAGCCCTATCGCTAAGAGATAGACTGCTTAAACAATTACATAAATACAACATATCAATAAATATCGTATAAATACACTAATATATACCAATATATATATCTAAATAAACTAAACTGTAGCCCAATCACGAACAAAAATTCGATAGAAAACTATCTAATAGCACACCTCGGACACTCCATAGAACGCTCGTAAAATAATCACCTATTACTACTACATAACCAAATGATGTTTGTATACGTGCAAATGTCTGCGTAAACTTTGCTAGGGCTGGTGGCGCGGCAAATGCAGCGATATTAAGTATACGCGTCGTCACTCGTCCGGCGTTCAGTATTTCAGTATTTATTTATTGTGTCATATAGTCCTGTCTATTGATCCTTTAACCAATCTTTTGACGCCAGGGGTGGGGTGCGGTATCTGAATCAGCGCGGGGAAGGGAGTGGCCGTTCTGTACGGAGTATCTCTTCTGTGCTAATAGCCAAATTTCAGTGATTATTATTCTTTAAAACATAAAATATAATTTGCTGCGTTCTCGAAAACGTTTTACCGATCGAGGCTCTGATTGTAGTGACGAATATACACTTACCAGGGACGGCGGGCAGCCCGGGGGGCCGGATGCCGGGGGGCAGGGCGGCCGCTAAGCCCGGAGGGAGGCCGGCGGGCATGCTGGGACAAGGAGAATAAGTTAATTAGGACTATTTTTGTTCTGTTGACTTTGTAAATAAATAAATAAATAATATGGCCGATTTCACTAACAATCCCTATCTATTAGGGGACAGTTTATTTCCTTTTAGGGCCCAATTAAGGGTTTTTTAGCTCTGACCTAAGTTTGCTACTAAATGATCCCCTAAATTTAAGAGGCCGGCCTCCGATACATTAGCTAGACAGCGAAGACAAAGAGCTAAGTGTCCCCTAACTGTTGGTGAAATTAGGTGTCCAAAAGTGAAGTTAATTAAATCAGTTGAGTCAAAACACCAGGCAGAAGAAAGCAGTGGCTTCAAAACCTTGCAGAATGGTTTATTTAAACACCACCGACACATTCCGAGCCGCAACATCGCGGTGACAAAAAGCCATTATCATAGCCGACCTACGATAGGATGCACGACCCCCATCGCAGAACCGGAATGATCCGGAACTAGCACCATTTTTCAGATGCTTTACATTACAGCATAAAGTCCATTCATTTTCTGTGTGTCCTTTGCGCAGCGGCTTTCTTTGATTGAGTGTCGGCGCTCTTTCAAATAGGCGGCACGTGGCAAGGGTCGGTGAGATCAAAGGTCACATAGAAAATGAATAGACTATACATATGCTCACGCCTATTTCCCTGAAGACGGTTAGGCACTGACTATAGACCTGCTATTAAAAAACTGCTTATAAAACTGGAGCCGGATTCTGTAAGCGAATCGCATGTCAGTGGCTATAGCGAGAGCACGAAATACCCATTTGTTTGTAGCCGGCGCGGCACGTCTTCGCGCGGTCGTTAAGACGGCGCCATGGGCAAAAACAGCCTTTAGCAAAACACAAATCGCTCGGAACGACGAGTACTATTGTACTGTATGTTTTTTCACTAGCTTGTTTATCACGAGTGTCAGCGTGACTTTGCCATAAACGTTATTTTATTAATTTGGATCGATAGAAAAGTCTCCTAAAGTTGCCAGAAAATCTGTCTGTCACAATGTTTTATTTTACAATTTCGCGCCGCATCTGAATTTGTGTTCTTGTTATTTATCTAATCATTATAAAAATGGCACAGTGTTCCTCAGTTAGACTTGCTTGGCTTGGCTTTAACCTTTTTAGGGTTCCAAACGGGACCCTATTACTGAGACTTCGCTGTCTGGTCGCCCGTCCGTCCGTCCGTCTGTCTGTCACCAGGCTGTATATCATGAACCGTGGTAGCTAGACAGTTGAAATTTTCACAGATGATGTATTTCTGTTGCCGCTATAACAACAAATACTAAAATCAAAAGAAAGGGCAATGCAATTTTGCTATACATCGCTGGCATAGTAGTTTTATTTCTTGTGGCCACAAATAAAACCTAGGCCATATGTTAGAGGACTGTATGAGAAATCAATATCAAAAAGAAAAGGTCTACCAACCTCATCGGAACCAAGTTAGAGAGTGTTTAGTATATTGCTATAATATCTTAACAGGCGTTATTCCATGTGTGATATTTTACAAAAAATAATATTTTTCCTTTGTTGGTCTTGGATTAGGAAGAGCTCCGTGTTCTAGTGGGTTTAACACTTGCTTCTCACGCAAGATATGCAAGTTCGAATGCGCAGGTTCGCGTGTTGTAGTAAGAATGCAAAACTTAATCAAACATTGCTAATACTTAATTGGCAGGCGACGAGTTTAATGATGGCGCAGCTGGACAATATAAATTGTCCTCTAACATATACCTAGGTTTCATTTCTGGCGAAAAGAAAAAGTTGAACTATGCCAATATATTGCATTGGCCTTTTATATTAAGGGGGGCTCCCATACAACAAACGTGTTTTTTTTGCTCATTTTTGCTCGATATTGATAATGGTAGCAGGTAGACGCTTAAAATGTTCACAATATATTGAGTATATTATTTACTTAAAAAATAAATAATTAAATTAATATTTAGGGGGGCTCCCATACATTTATTTTTTTGCGGTTTTTTATAGATAGTGGTACGGAACCCTTCGTGCGCGAGTCCGACTCGCACTTGACCGGTTATTTTTATTTAATTGCCTCTAAAAATAAGTTAAGGATGAAATTCTAAGTTCTGATTGCCTAGGACCCGCAATTAAGCCGAAACAGGAATTTTGAGCCCTCGCTATTAGCCACTGTCAAGCGATTCGCTCAGAGAATCACGGCCCTGTTGTCAGCGATTTAAAGGTGTACCATCATGAAGTCCACTCACCCGGGCATGGGCAGACGCGGCACGCCCATAGCCGACAGTCCGGGCGCGGCCCCCGGGGTGGCGCCGGGCAGGGGGATGTTGGCCGCCATGCTGGCCGACAGCGCGCCTGCGGGTTAAACGTGAATGTTGATACACAGGCACTTACCACAGATACTATAATACTCGTAATTATACAGATAGACCACCTAGAACAAAACATGACACCGGCGTAAACTGAGATGCTACGGAAGCTTCTCTAGTTCGAGGCCATTATCGCTTGGTGCAGCACCATCGAAAGATTGCAAATACCACCAGATGGCGCAAAGATATAAAGGATTTATTCTAAGATTAGCGCCACCTAGAAGTATGATTCAGATTCAGATTTGTAATTTGCTTATGATTTTCGGTATTACATACAGTTCTTAAAATATATGTTAACAGAAACCATAGTACAAATGTTACTCCTCACGCTATCTATTTTTTACGAAGGGTTCCTAATTCTAATTTGTGTGGGATGAGCTTCCTGTGCACATACATGACATTTAGGTCCCAGGTTCGATACCCGGCTGGAGATAAAGAAAATAAAATAAAATCCCCAGGTCTTGAATGTTTACATGTTTGTGATGTCGCTGTTTCTGCTTGCCACGACGACACAGGGTATCCTAGTGTGGGGCCAGAAGCAATGTATGTGTCTGTATGTAAATGTTTACACATTGATTCTGGCCCCACATAAGGACGCCCTGAGTGGTGGGATATAGGACAGCGACGTCACTGAAGTCGTCGCCTCTCGTTTTGGATGTGGGGGTTTCTTCATAATTTCATAATTCATTTCTTTATTGCACACAATTAATTACAACGACAAAAAGTAAATAAAAACTTTTTAGTACTTACTTATGTTTTGTTGTTTTTTATATAATTAAGTTCCATACAACTTTATTTGTAAATGGTCTGGAAGAGACTAGACCCCACGATACAGGGAATCCTAGTGTGGGATCTAGGGCTTAATTCAAAACAGTGTACAAAGGCGATCTTATTACTAATAATTGAAACAAAAAGTAAACTTTAGAAAAAACCGACTTCCACAAAGCCTATTTGATTAGATTGAGTTTAATACAAACTGTAACCCCTTATCCCCCCCCCCCCCCCCTTGGGGAATTAATTTTGTCAAATACCATATCAGTGCTTCCCCACCACGCTACTAAGGAACCCTTGTACAAAGTTTCATGGCTCTAGGTTCACCGGTTTAGGCCACCAGATCTGCTCAATACTAGGTACAAATACAATGCGTGGCTGACGGGCAGGCAACGCATTGTATTTGTACCTAGTATTGAGCAGATCTGGTGGCCATATGTGGTCTTCATCAGCAGTTCCGCATCACAATATTATGCTTACCATGTGCATTTGCACGAGTTATTATGAAAAACACAAAAATCACTATAGGTCTGCCTATAATATTTGAAGAGTTCCCTCGATTTCTCCAGGATCCCATCATCAGATCCTGACCTGGTGTCAATGGGACCAATGGGAAGGTAAACCCTTTCAAACAAAAAAATAATTTTCCAAATCGGTCCATCCGTTTAGGCGCTATCGGGGTACAGACATAAAAAAAAACATCCGGACGAATTGTAAACCTCCTCCTTTGGGAAGTCGGTTAAAAAGAGATCTCTTTTTCTCGCTTGGGAGACATACCCTCGGATCTCTAATATAAAATGCATGTTTACAGGGGGCGCCGTTTTTAATGCAACGAACCAGTCAAAAGACGTTAGTTCCACCTGGCACCACGCGCCAAAGGAAAGCTTTACAGTGTCACCGTGTTATCTGTAGAAAGGAGCGAGGCGCCACCTTCCACGCCAACTGAACAGCGTACACTGCAACAACTGACGTGACGGTTTCATAGTGACGTCAGTAGTCCCACTTTGGCCGTTCTCTAGCCCCCCGTCCCGAGTCACGCCAAAATCGATTACAGCGTCTACGAAGCCGTTCCGAGTCAGTTTTGGCGATACAAAACGATGGCATCGTAGACGCTGTAATCGATTATGGCGCTGACGGCGATGTCACGGAACACGACTTAGATAACTTGGTGGCTGTACTTACAGTTTTGCAAAGACAGCACAAACATAGGTTGGCAGAGACACTCCCTCACCTGACTGCAGGCCTGCGAGGCCGGGCGGCATGGCCGGCATCATGCCGGGAGCGGCTGGAGACATGCCCAGCATCCCTCCTAGTGTGTTGTCCATTATCGCCTTTGGTAGTATCTGCGGGGGACAACGGATTCATTATTGCTTTATTGCACACAAACAGTTACACAGTACAATACAAAAAATATAGAAAAAGTGTACAAAGGCGAGCTTGACTCTAGTAAGAGACCTCTTCCAGCAAACCAAGGAAAAGACGGGTGGATTCTAATGGCCAATTTCACCAACAATCCCTATCTTTAGGAGACACTTTATTTCCTTTCAGGGCCCACCTACCGGTTGTTTCGCTTTGACCTAAGTGTAAGGGTCATATAGGCTACTAGGGGACCCCCTAAATTTAAGAGGCCGGCCTCCGATACAGTCGCTAGACAGCTAAGAAAAAGAGCTAAGTGTCCCCTAACCGTTGGTGAAACTGAGCATAAGAATCTTATCCAAGCCATAGGCCGCGTCCAGTGCAAATGCGCGGTGACTGGGGCCTTAGGGCGTGGACAGACTATGACGCGCCCGCTCCGTCGCCGCCCCAACTTGCACTGATTTATGTCTTAATGCTCGTTAATACGTCTCTCAAACTCTCAATACATCGGATGGAGCGGGCGCGGCGCGGCGTCGTTCTACTGCGCCGCCCTCCTCCAGCGCGTCCATGCTGAATTGACCGAGGCGCCACTGCTGCTGCAGCTCGTCCCATCATCAGTACTCACCCTGGGCGGGAGCCACTTGGGCTGCGTCTCCTCATCTACTGCGCCGCCCTCCTCCAGTGCGTCCATGCTGAGTAGACCGAGGCGCCACTGCTGCTGCAGCTTGTCCCACGGCAGGTAGGAGACTCCGTGCTCGCCCTCCCAGTAGTCCTTCCACTCGCGACCCTTCACGCCCTTGCCGGGGGCCCACGCCACCTGCGGACCACACATTCACATTCATACCATCCTGACACCTGAGGAAGACCAACTTCTGAAGCCTGGAGTATGTTACTGGTTTTGAAACATTTCCACAGATTCAGGAGGCAGCATAAACTAAACTAAGAAACTCATTAAAAATGTGTGTTTGAATATGCATCTGTGGCCACCTTGCCTTACTTTAGTGGTTTTGTTGGACGCCTCCCAAATCGTCCCCATTGTCAGTTTCAAGTTGCGAAAAGCCCTCGACAACGTAAATAGGGTCATATTAGGGTTATTAGACACACTTCAGGCCTCTGGCAGAGAGTCACTCAAATCACAAAAAATAAAACTGTTTATCCCTCACGAGCACCAACAAGTTAAACCCATACAAACGGCACCCCAATCCTTGCATAAAGCTGCCCAACTCACCGTAATCTCCTTCGAGTGCAGCTTGTACTTATCCAACTTCTGTTTAGCCTTCGCAGCGTCGCGACGGCGCTCCATCACCACGAACGCACAGCCACGCGGTCCCACCACGTCGATGCTCGTCACACCACCCAAGGAGCCGAACAGGTCGAAGAGTTCTTCTTGTGTGGCGAGCTTGGAGAGGTGGCCCACCCAGAGGGTTGTGCTGCATACTGGGAAACGATAGCATGTTTTTTACACCCGTGTATCAGGTCCACTTGTAACTAAATAGCATAGTCCTCGTAAGAAACAGAATTAATACCAAAGAAGGCTGGCCAATTGGCGATGTTTTGAGCAGCTTATGATTCGATGATCGATTCTGTTATTTAATTAGAACTTTGACCGATTAGTCTGACATGACATACTTTTGAATCAGACGATGAGGAGACAACAACTCTGTATAAAGCATGTGATTATAATTATTATTATTATTACGAGCCTGTAATGTCCCACTGTGGGCAAAGGCCTCTCTCCCCTCCTCCACTCTATTCGATCCTGAGCGGTCTAATAGTTCTTTATATAATTATCCTAGCGATTTTCTCATCACGATGAAGCTGGACGGTGGTAGACTGAACTTCGCAGAACCCTGGGATTCTTACTTGTAAAGTTGTAAACCTTTCAACACTTTTAGCAAAACATTCATTCCCCATTTTATTAAACAATCAGTAAATCTCTCCAGACGTGACCTACCGCTGAGATTGTCCTTCTTGATGGGCGGCAGTCCCTTCTTGTCCCTCTCCTTCTGTCTCTCTCTGTCCGCCTCTCTCTCTTTGTAACTCTTCTCCGGCTCCTTCTTCTCTTTTTCTTTCTCGCGCTCTCTTTCTCTGGGAATAGAGAAAACAAATACAAATTATTTATAAAGAGTTTCACGCTTGCTTCTCTCGCAGGAGATGCAGGTTCGAATCCCGGCTTCTGTCGCTACTAAGTATGTAGTAGTCGTAAAACACCTCCATTGAGCCAGCGTGGTGGAATGAGGCTCAATACTACCCGTATCCGGGTAAAGGCCTGTGCCCCGCGGTGTGGACATTAATGGGCTAAAACTGTCAAAAAGTGGTCAGGTAGTAGTGTTGGTGGTTTGTGGACGTCGCCTTCGTTAGTGTGTGCAATAAAGAAGGTACAAGTCACCTGTCTCTATCCCTCCTGCGTCGCGGCGACCGCGACCGTGACCTTGACCTCGAGCCGCGTCTCCGCCGGCGGGGTGACCTTGACCTGCGACGCCGGGATGGTGAAGGCGTTCTGTTTAAACGTAATTATCATTTTCCGTATTAAACGTAAGGTTTAACAACTGGAGAGGAGTGACGCAGAATTTGTAAATTTTATGAGATCGCTGTTTCAAGCTGTATGTAATTGACTACATAATTTTTGGGTCATATTAAGTATGTCATAAATTTTATGATAGTATCCAACAGGAACAGGTCGGATCGACCGTGGGCTATCCTAGTGTGGCCCTCAAGTATAGGGACAAGTATGTACCTAACTAAACCTTCAATAGTTTCAATGTGCACATTGCGTAAATTTTCAAGGGTCTTCAATCTTTATTTGAATCAATAAAACCTGTCTTTTGTGAGATCGTAGGTAGTGCAACTGACCTGGAGTCATTCGCATCGGGTATTTCTATAACTTGCGGCCCAGTCTCCACAAACTCAATGTCGGGGTCGTTCTGGGATTCATCTTGCATGTCCGGAGGCTTTGGCATCTCCATTGGGCCGCCCTGAAAGAGGAAAATAAATAAAAGGTTATGTAATACATCCGCGCTACACGGCTGTGGAATGAGCTTCCCTGCACCATCAGGGACAGTCCATCACTAAATATCTTTAAAAACCGACTAAAGAAGCACTATCTTTCACTGTCAATTTAGATATATACTGGTATGTATTAGTGTATTCATACGATATTTATTGTTAAGCTGTATTTATGTAACTGTGTATGTAGTCTATTCCTTAGCAATAGGTTCTTATATGTACCTATGTGTAATAATAATATGTATTATACTAGAATAGTTTTATTGTACGCGCAATTCTTCTCCGTTTCCTACCCAACATGGTTTGCTGGAAAAAATCTCTTATTAGAGATAAGCTCGCCTTTGTACATATCTTTTCTATGTTAAGCTATTTTTACTGTCATGTGAGTACAATAAAGAAATTACAATTAAAATAATACACTTACAAACATTTAACACAGCTTTAACAGGGTAGACCCCTCAAACCATCGAAACTCAAATATTACGTCATTTTTATGCTTAAGTTTTGGCAAACTGCTGGATTGTGTATTTAATCTACTTAGCCTAATAAAACGGCAGTACCTTTAACTTTAATATGTCTAGAATAGATTTTTAAAATAAAAATTGCTTGTATGAGCAATAATTATTTTTCTAAAGTTCGAATTAGATTTTCCACGAATAGTACTACAAACTAAGACAAATTATGGGAAACCGGTACAACACAGTTTTATTGAAAAAAAACGTCGGAAAGGTGACAATATGTTCGTCATTTGTGGCAGAACAGATTTTTTAACCGACTTCCCAAAGGAGGAGGTTTACAATTCGTCCGGATATTTGTTTTTTTTTTTTTTTTTTTTTATGTATGTTCCCCGATAGCGCCTAGACGGATGGACCGATTTGGAAAATTATTTTTTTGTTTGAAAGGGTTTACCTTCCCATTGGTCCCATTGACACCAGGTCAGGATCTGATGATGGGATCCTGGAGAAATCGAGGGAACTCTTCAAATATTATAGGCAGCCCTATAGTGATTTTTATGTTTTTCATAATAACTCGTGCAAATGCACATGGTAAGCATAATATTGTGATGCGAACTGCTCATGAAGACCACATATGGCCACCAGATCTGCTCAATACTAGGTACAAATACAATGCGTGGCTGGCGGGCAGGCAACGCATAGCCTAAACCGGTGGACCTAGAGCCATGAAACTTTGTACAGAGGTTCCTTAGTAGCGTGGGGTAGCACTGTGATGGGATTTGACAAAATTAATTCCCCAAGGGGGGGGAGGGGGTAAGGGGTATTAAACTCAATCTAATCAAATAGGGTTTGTGGAAGTCGGTTTTTTCTAAAGTTTACTTTTTGTTTCAATTATTATTTTTCTTACTTTACAGTGCAAAAAAAAAGATAACTATGCGAGATAAACACGAAAATTGCCTCAAATAAACTCACTTTTAATAGAGATAAAAGCAATTTAATGACTACCAAACTATTTTTACCTTAAACATGAACTATCACTTTTTCAGAAAAGTGAAGATTAATTTAGAATATTACGACTGTATTATTTTTAATTAATTATTTAAAATTATATAAAACTCGACGCGCGGGATCTCGTGATTCAATCGCAGCCGAGCGCTTGTTGAGGTAGGACCTGTGCTGCGCTTGCTCTGACCGCCTGTTCACGTTCGGAAGCGGCGAATACTGCGACTAAAAACTTTTGATCGTTAGTATTTTACCTTTTGTGTTATGTTTATGTATGACTATTATTGTGTTTGTGTTATGTGTATCAATGAGATGACTATTATTACAATTATTTTAGAAGATGGGGAAGAGACGAAAAATTAAGCGAAATAGGGAAAAACTGGAGAAAGCTAGAGAAGCTCTTAGGTAAATTGTATTCTGTTTTTGTGCAATAAAGTATAAAGTAAAGCAAAGTGTAACAGTATTTTATGCTTTCCGTATTAATTTTAGTCATATTAGGTAGTCATGATATTTTTATTGCTACAGACTGAAAAAAGAAAATATGCCAATGAATAATCAGGATTTGGCGTATCCATCAAGCACTAAATTGGATTCAAGAAAGTAGGGATCTTTTACCAGAGTACAACAAATGTAGTCAAAACTCAGTAATACCTAATCAAACTCGGCTCGCTGGTTTGACTCCTACCTCAGAGACCGCCAACAGCGCATAAAGTCTGAGGAGATCTCAACAGACTGGTGTAATCTCTCCGCCGGTGTTCCTCAGGGTGGTATCCTTTCTCCTCTTCTCTTCTCGGTATTCATCAACTCCATCTCTAACGTACTTACTTCTTCTTATCATCTTTACGCAGATGATTTACAAATATACCGACACTTCTCACCTTGTGATGTGAATCTGGCCGTAGAGGCTTTGAATGCTGACCTCAATAACATCAAGAACTGAGCTGCTTAATAAGGGCTGCTGGTCAACCCAGGTAAATCTCAAGCCATGATCATGGGTACACGGCACTCACTTAACCCAATGCAGAAAATGCTCATCGATCCTGTACTGTATGATGGTGCTATAATTGCATATAGCAATAAAGCCAAGAATCTTGGCGTTATATTCGATGAATTGTTGTCCTGGTCGCCCCATGTTTGTGAGGTCAGCAGACGAGTCTTTGCGTCATTTCACTCTCTCCGGCGGTTGCAGTACTTCCTCTCTCTTCAGACTAAAATCACCCTTGCTCAGTCTCTTCTACTCCCTTTAATCGACTATGCGGATGTTTGCTGGGTCAGTGCGAACGAAGAACAACTGAACAAACTCGAACGACTTCAGAACCTCGGGATTCGGTTTGTCTTCGGACTGCACAAATATGACCATGTCTCCCAGCATCGCAGGGAACTAGGATGGCTACCGATTCGTCTTCGCCGTGATATGCACGTTCTATCGTTTCTGTTTAATATTCTGAGAAATCCCCGCTATCCCGCTTATATTCGTGAACGCTTTGAGTTTCTTTTCCCCAGGGATAGCAATAGGAGATCCCACACGATGTCTCTTCTCTCGACTCCTCGACATTACACTGCTGCTTATGATCACTCTTTCAGGTTGAGGGCAATCCGGTTGTGGAACGCACTTCCCTGCGCTATGAGGGACACTCCCTCAATTTTCACTTTTAAGAAAAGTTTGAAAGAACACTTCCTTTCTCTTTCGTGATAGGTATCTTGATTATATAAGTAGATGTATATGTATGTTTATGTATTCTACTCTATTATATATATTTTTATTTTATTTTATTTTATATATGTATTCATATTTAGGTCTATGTAGCATTTTTATAGTGTCGATATATTATAGTAGATATATTTAGATTCATTTATCTTCATTTTTTAGTGTGCACTAGGACTATTCTCTCAGAACATTCTGTCCTATCTTGCCTAGGTTTGCTGGAAGAAATCTCGTTTTAGAGATAAGCTCGCCTTTGCCTATTTACCTTTGTTTTAAGACTATGTATCACATTGTTTTCCGTGCAATAAAGAAATTATGAAATTATATCGCCAAAACTAAAAATATTCGCAACTATTTTTCAATTAGTAATACTAATTATTACTGTAAATATTTAATAAACATATTTTAAATATACCTTCAGCGTTCTTTATCCTTTCTCTACGCTACCTAAGTCGAGTAATTACTGTTTTTCATAGCGTCACGCCTTTTTCCTTGTGGGGTGGCAGAGACACAATTGTGCCCAATAAGGATATTCAATGCTCTTATTTGGTTTTGGAGGGGAGGCAGGGCAGATCATTTTTTTCCTCACGATGTTTTCCATCACCGTTATAAAGGCCCTTTAATGTAAGTACTTAGGTAGTTTGTCTTATTTCCTGTTTTTCGTACAAACTTGACAAGTTGAATGACTGAAATTGTTCCACTGACCATCTTTAGTTACGGGATTAGATTTCAGTTTATGTCCTACATGTACTACACACGTTAGGTGTACCTACAGCGTAGCATAAAATAACATCATAACGTCACGCACGCCTATTCTCATACTACGCAATAGATCAATATTATGCAATCCTAGTGTAGCCGTTCCCGCGTTGCTCTGTACGCACACAGACGCGCTACGCTCGCACACAGACGCGGTGCGCTAGCCCGCCGAGTATTTTACCTAAAATCGAGCGGCTTGATTTAGAGAGTACGCTCTTAAACCTTTAACAAAAGTCAATATGCCCGCGTTCTCTCATGGCAGCATGATTATTCTGAATGTCATGGTTGTTGGTACGGGACTTGACCAGGGATCTCGTGCCCGCGTTTTAGCCATTTATTAATACTCCGTTTTAATAATTGAATAATTTACTGGTAGTTTATTTATCTAAACTTGTACAGGGTATAACAGAAAGGTGTAGTCATATTTTAGGAATAAGGACATAATTCTGAACAACTTGTGTTCCTAGTATCTATATCTACAGACAGTATGTGTATGTGCTTGAATGTAAATGCTATCTTGTCTAATGATTTTTATTATTTATTTTATTTTATTTATTTTTATCTTACCAAGAATGGAAGACCAGTATTTTGATTTTGTTGGTTGAACTGCATATCCGTGACCATTGGCATCACATTCTGAAAGGAAAAAAACGTTGGTACCATCTATTGATACAAACATATGCAAACATTTATTCAAGAAAATAGTTTGTAAGATTTTATAATTTTCCTCCAAGATGTAATGGAATTACTTATTGAAATTGATGAAGACTTGTGACCAAATACAGAAGTTATCTAGCTGGCCTCTAGTTATCTAGTTAGTTATCAATAGGGCGTCCGAAGAAATTTTACTACTAATAATAATACCCATTATTGCGCCTCAATTTACACTTGATTGATACTTACTGGTATCTGCATTCCGGTCATGAGCTGCATTTGCGCTTGTAAACTCTGAAGCTGCCGCATGATTTCCGGATTTGTCAGTATACTGGAATTGTGAAACAAAACAAACATTAGCAACGTACATTGCATTTCCATTTATAACTTTGGTCGGTCTTCGAATACCGAAAGCATACGAATTACTACAGGAAAAATTAATAATTACTAATTAACAGAGGTCGGAATTAGGTAGAGTTATTTATGTACTTACACTGATTTCATACGGCGAAGGAATAAAGTGGATATGCCTTAAATCCCGGGATTAATTTTAAAGAGCAGAAAAAATCCTTTGATTTATTAAATAAAAAACTTTTACACATTTTAAACCACTGCACGCGCGACAGTAGGTAGTTCGCACAACATAGCTTGTGAGAACAAAAGAAAACAATAGCGGAAATGCGGAGCGGAGATGAGCTAGCTAGGATGGCTGAATATTATAAGCAGGCGAAGGGGACATGCATAAAGACCCCGCTCATGCAGGCCAGGTGCAGGCTCTTCAATCTCCTTGAAGAAGAAATAGAAAACAGAAGGAACTATCCAGATGACATACCTGCCCAGTGCATCAGCCGGGTTGGCCGGCAGCTGAGGCTGGTGCTGGTGTTGAGGCTGGTGCGGGGTGCCGCAGTCGTCCTCGCTGTCATACTCGAAGTCGTTGAGCAGCTTGCGGTTGAACTTGAGCCCAGACGGCTGGCTGGATTGGTCCTGGAACTATGGAGTAGATAAAGTTAGTGCGTGTTGTCTGTCCATCACCCATCGTATGCATGCCCCAGCTTTTTAGGGTTCCGTACCCGAAGGTCCGTGTCCGTCTGTCCGTCCGTCCGTCTGTCACCAGGCTGTATCTCATGAACCGTGGTAGCTAGACAGTTGAAATTTTCACAGATGATGTATTTCTGTTGCCGCTATAACAAATACTAAAAATCAAAAGAAATTTAATATTAAGGGGGGCTCCCATACAACAAACGTGATTTTTTTGCTCATTTTTGCTCGATATTGATAATGGTAGCAGGTAGACACTTAAAATGTTCACAATATATTGAGTATATTATTTACTTAAAAAATAAATAATTAAATTAAAATTAAATTAATATTTAGGGGGGCTCCCATACATTTTTTTTGCGGTTTTTTATAGATAATGGCACGGAACCCTTCGTGCGCGAGTCCGACTCGCACTTGGCCGGTTATTTCGCACTTATCCTCTCTCTGTGCGACTGCATTCACACTGAGAATACTAGCCTCAGTAGTTGGACTGGAGGGAGGCCGCTCAGGATCAGATAGAGTGAAAGAGGTGGATTTAAGTTTTTTCCCAGCAGTAGGGCGGAGTAATGGATAAGAATTACCAACCCGCGCTGAGTCAGCATGGTGGAGTACGGCTCAACCTTACACATATGAGGGTATCGGCCTGTGCCCCTCGGTGGGGACAATAATGGGCTACATTTATTTTACCTGGTCGCCCATGGGCGTGGAGGCGTGTGGTGTATGCTGCGCGGCCGCCGGCGAGATCTTGTTGTCCGCGCCGTGACTCACGTTCAGGGAGCTCCCTGAAATATTACATAACAAAACATTAATCAATCAAATTAAATATCATCGTCCATACTGAAGTGACTAAGGCAGGTGTGGCTAAAGTGCTGCCCCGCCGCCGCACCCAAGTCACCACGGATGAGGCCAGAGTCGATATAAACTGATGAATTTATTTACAGGCTGTGATATGAATGGTACAGAAGGGGGTGAGATGATTGCGGATTGGAGGATTGGTGTTATGTTATTACTTGGGGAAATTGTTACAATGCTACATGGATGTTTTGGCACTTAGATGACACTGACAGGGGGGCGCCACTGCAACATTGCTTAATTGAATGATTGGATTGATTGCGTTAGTTCCGACCCTTGGCCACGTGCCAAAACATCCATGTAGCACTGTAGTTGCTAATCGAAGGAGAACGGTCAGGAAGACACTGTGTTCATGGATGCCTTCACACTCCTTTCGGCTAGCAGCCATGTTCATGGGCATCCACAGAAGTATAGAGGAAGACACGCCGCATAAGGAGTAAGGGCACTGTTACAACAGGGATTGGACAGGATTGGTAATAGAACAGCTGATGCACTTGGAGAAGAACAGAGGAGTATGGAGCTCTAATAGTGGAGAGGCATTACAAGATGGTAGGCCTGGGCCAGCCTGCACACTGTATTTGTATGTAGGCTGGCTCAGCAAATTGGGTTTTGGTAAAATCTTGTAAATAAAGTGGAATACTTTATTGATGGTAGGGGCAATGTTGAAGGGAAGACTTAGAACAACTTTCTGTTCTGTTGAAATCCTTACAACAATACATAACATAATAAATGATGCTGGACTGCATCTAAATAGGATATATCTCACCATTAGCACTGTTCTGTTGTTGTTGCAATTCAATTTCTTTATGCAGCGGGTGGTTTGGGTCGGCCATGTCCATTAGCGGCTGAATGACGTCCTGACCAAACACATTGTTCTTCTGCCATAAGTTTAGCACTCTGATTATGTTGCGCTGGAAGATATAAATATGTAAAGATGAACATTGTGAATGAGATGTATGCATGTATGCTTATGTCCTGTTCGGGGAAAAGGATACCTTTAGTGGTACAATTATTGGCTATCATCACTCCCACAAAGGGGATTACATCCCAAACTGACATGTGTCAGGATCACATTCTCTCAGCAGCTACTCTAGCAAATTTTGGCTTTGATATATTTATGAGACTAACGATAAAACATAGACAAACGTGAATTTCGAGTGTTGGGGCTGTATAGCTTACATTTCTTAGCAAAACTAGGCCAAACACAGAAACTAACCTTATCTTCAGGAGGACATCTGAACAAATTGGCAAAGGTTTGTTGCATGTTTTTAGCAAACCTTGGAGCGAATACATCTTTGTCCTGCCCAAATTGATGCCTGGATTGTCGTACTATCGAGTCTATCACATAAAGTCCAGGAACTTTATACTCTGGCTTGCATTTTTGGATAAACTTTTCAACACTATGTACGACGTGTTTGTAGAACTTGATGGCTTTAATAGCACCTCTTGTGATGGCACTCATCTTCGCCTTTGATATAGGCGGCTTGTTGTCGTACAACCCGGATAACTGCAAGAGAAAAATAAAGTTATAACGATGCCGTGGCTTCGTGAACAAGATATCGTGTGTTTCAACACAAAATTACCTCCGCGTTGAACGCTTTAACCTCTGACATATCCATTTTGTTGTTCTTGATATTACGACTAAGTAATTATAAGGAATTACACTTCTAAATTCATATTTTTACGACAGAAACTCATTTTCACAAGCATCTCGACATGTTGAAAATTACAAAATGGCGTTTTCACCATAGGCTAGGCAAAACATCGGTACAGGTTGGCAAGAAAGTCTAGAAATTAAATAATGGCAACATAAGTGACATATTAGAGCACTATTGCGTGTTTTGATAGACAATCCTAATATGACATTAATGAAAATACGCAGTAGTCTGTGAATGTTGCCATCATTTAATTTCTAGACTTTCTTGCCAACCTGTATCTGTTTTTTCCTCGTTTTTTCTGTCGTACTCCACGATTGTCTATGGTTTTTGAGCACGAGTCTAGTCGAGGTAAAAGTAAAAGATTAAGCCGCGTCCGTTATAGATGGGCATTATTATGAGTTAGGTGGTTCAGAATTATTACCAGCAATGGACAACATTTTAAAAAAAATAGCAGCCGGTTTTATTATCGATACGTGACATTGGCAGAATCATCAAATCGATGGAAGCCATTATTTAAGAAATTGAATTGAATCTCATACGAAAATAGATGGGAAACGATGGGACCGTATTTTTTGTTTTAGTGTTTATTCTTATTTTATAAATAAGTTATGTTAGGAAAAAACATTGACATGATTGCCACGAGAAATGGATAACATCCCCCGCGTTCGCCTGTGGGGAGGGGAAGTGACGCATTTTGTGTTCACGCTCACTAGAGCAAGACGTTCGGTCGGTGTGACATTTCAACATTTGTATTTGGCAAGAATTTTTGGTCTTCTTTTCTGTAGTGTATGAATTACACTCATACTCTTTCATTTCATTTCATTTATACTTTATTGCACAAAAACGTAAAAAAATTGGTTGCCTGTAAAGTCGGTATACGGGCGAAAGTTTTACGTGACAACTGAGTGGTAAAATAATTTTAATGTGAATATTCATTCGTAAGTAGGAAGAAGGATGAAATAATAGTAACAATTTAAAACATTGTGCTCGAGTGGAAGGGACGCGTGCCTTTCACTTTTTATGTCTGTCTCTCTCGCTCTTAGGCAGGCTAACCATGCCCGAGTGGAAGGGACGCGTGCCTCTCACTCGCTCTCATTGTGAGCGCATAACGTGAGCGGAGCGTAACGCAGTTTCTTGAAGTGTCACCCGGCAAACCAATTTATAAGACGTTGTCACGTCAAAAACACGTAACATTTACAGAAAGATATGTACAAAGGCGAGCTTATCTCTAAAAAGAGATTTCTTCCAGCAAACCTAGGCATGACAGGAAAAAAAAACATAAAGAGGGAAGTCAATGCACAATATGACTAGAACTAATGACAAAGTATGAATCAATGTATGTACTTATAAAATAATATAAAAAGTAAGGACTTGAATGCTCGTCGGAGCTAATTTTTGAAATGATAAAGTTAGCTGCTGAAAGATCAATGTTTTTTTTAGAATTTTGGCCCAGCGAACACGGTTTTAGATGAACTTCCGTTAGAAAATTAAAAATTATATCACGGGCTGAACGGCTTTGATTGCCCTTGCCTATCCAAAAGGATGAAGATAAAAAAAGAGAAAAAGAAAATAGAAAAATAATCATAATTTATCTATGGATTGGTGCGTGTTTGTCAATTGTCGTCGCTTACATTTTTGCAAGTTTTGTAAAATTATTGCCAAATATTCTTCATCTTTTGATATTTTCTAAAGACAGGACAGAAAACAAAGTGTATCTATATCAAGCAGCACCAAAAAAGTGGTACAATGAGCAAACTTAACCCCTTATCGGGGTTGATTGGTCAGTATGATGATTCAGACGACGATTCTGACGAGGAAATGTCCAAGTCCTCCAAGATTCGGACAGACTTGGGTCGTGCGAGAACCGCAGTAGATATACCACAGGAGGAGGCAGTGCCGGCTCCCGCAGTCCACCCCGCGCCCGTGCCGCATTGCCGTAAGTACACCGGTGCAATGTTCAATTTCATTGTCGTGCTTAGAATAATAACGCCGGTGTCATTAATCTAATCCGCTAAGTTACCAGTGGTGCCAGATTTGCTTTCATGATCATGAATAAATCCGATCAATTTCATTGAAATGAAATGAAATGAAAATTCAATGGGATATGCGTCGGTCATACGTATCCACAGATCACCCCCCATAGATACCGCATGATGTGACATTTGCACTGGACCGAACTCACCAAATTTGGTGGAAGGAAAGGGTGTGCGGGGAACAAACAAGCGGGCGTGTGAATGGCTAATTCAAGGTCGTGCTAGAAAGCACCGAAGATCTAGTGATGCGACATCGAAATTACTGAGATAGCCATTTATCGATACATACATACATTTTCAGGAGTCGTTTGAAGGATCACTATCTTGAATCTATCTATCCTAGCTTAGAGCGATAATTTATGCATTAGTTTATTAATAACATATTTATTATTTAATATGCCATACATGTACTTGTTTATGTAGGTAAAGCGTATCTAGCATTTAGATTATATTAGTTATAGTGATATTTAAGTAAGTATATCTATTTACCCTTGCACTATTAGGTCTATCCTTATATAAAATTAAAATTATGCTCTCCACCCAGGGTTTGCTAGAAGAAATCTCTATTTAGAGATGCACAAGTTTTTTTCTGTTTTGTGTGTCCAATCTTTATACGTGCAATAAATATATACAAATATACATAAAGTAGCAGAAAATGCGAGGTCACACACATATAAACAGCCAAGCGCCTTAGAGGAAGTAATAAAAGAAACGAATACAATTGTTTCGCATTAATCTAGCACTTTAAATCTAAGAAAATTTGCTTAGGAAAATCCCAACATCATTTGTATAAAATATCGATAAAAACTTGAGCGCGATGCACTACACATCACTAGTAATATCGCATGATTTTGCTAAAAAAGGACAACTAATACTCATCACCGCAGGTGAGAGAGAGACATTTTCAAAAGACATCAACGGGTTACGCAATTTCTTTTAATTATTGAATATTAAGAACCATTGTATCTTGAGCTTTGCTTCACTGGCATAACAAAATTCTTTTTTGAGGAATTTAC